>CM053790.1:698291788-698304288 GCA_028749045.1 Cupressus sempervirens
TTAGGATGGATGTATATGTCTTCTATGATTATGTATCATGTATATCATATGTTTATCTTTACTCTGATGTATTATGGAATAGAATAGGATGATGTACCTTAATTCACATATGCATATTCTTTTAAGCATTTCATACCTTGTGGCATGTACAGTGGATGATTGAGCATTTAGAAATGTAATGTGTAAACATTAGACTTATCATTATTATTTCATGTGGTTGTTGTATTAGATAGATTCATTAATTTTAGTTGAATTAGATGTGATTCATCGTTAAGGGATCTTTAAAGAATGTAACCTATTATGTTATGTTTATTTCTAGATGGTTATTGCTATTGCTTCCATTATTCATGTATCAGTTGTGAATAGTATTACTTTCATATTTAAAAAAAAAAATTGCTACCAAACTTAGCAAAATTTTAGGTTAATTCTTTGGATCCCTTGGTGGGGAATTACATATTTAAAAAATATCATAAAAAAATAGTAAGAGTTATTGAAACATCTATATTCTAAAATAATTAAATTTCTTTAGTAAATGGATAGAAACTAGTATAATATATGCAATTCATAAACATTGGCAATTTGAAAAGTGTGAGATCGTATATAAATTAGGTAGAATGAATTTATCTATATGATATGTTTGAATGAAATTGATTTTTAGATAGAAATACTCAAATTTAGTAGCTCTAATAAGTCATCTTGAAAGGTGACACAACTTTGTACTTTTACCCACAAGTGGTGTAGCATTATTTCTAGGAAAGAGATTAGTTTCATGGATAAGAAAGATGTAGAACTAAATTTCACAATCACTAGTACAAGTTGAATATGTAGCTATAGTAGTGAATTTCTTTAACATTGTGTGGATCAAGCAATTGTTGAAAGGAATGAAGGAAGAGATCACTAATTCATTTTTTTAAATCTATTGTGATAACACAAGTTTTATAAATATATCAAAGAACAATGTGATGCACAAAAAGACCAATAATATTTCTATGATCAAGTATCATTACTTGAAGGAATTAGTTCAAGACAAAAAAGTGAAATTTGAGTACATGAAAACTAAAGAGAAACTAGCTGATATTCTCACTAGGGATTTACATAAGGAAACACTTGAGTATCTAAGAGGTATATTAGGGGAAATTCCCCTAATTGAGGCTACTTAAGACAAGATGGAGCTTTGTATAGTTTTTTTCAATTAGAATATCTAACAAGTTGATGTAGAAAATCATACTTTAGGAGTTTCCTTAAGTAGTGAAGAGAAAAGTATTAGATGTTGTATCGAAAAGATGATAGGTGGAGAATCAAATTTAGAACACCAACATGAAAATATCTACATGATGAAGATGTATGAAAAAGATGAAGTGTCTTTGGAATTGTTGTTAAAGAGGGAGATGTCATAAAATTACCACCTAGAGGGAGAGTACATAAAGATACAAATCAATGCAAGGTGTTTCATATAATCAAGAAACTCATAAGTTTAAGAGTTGTATATCAAAGAGGGATTTGATTGATTTCATGATTTGGTATGATAGAGGGAGTCTATGTATTTCACATCAGAGCTATATGAATGATAAATACAATGAAACTAAAAAGGGAGATTATTTGACACTAAGATGAAAATTAAAATGAAACTAAGGATATTAATGAAGATCTGGCAGTGAACATAGAGGGATCTTCTCAAAGCAATTACATGTTTTGGATTTCATGGTAAACAAAGTTATTGCCATTAATACCAAAGAGGAAGATTATTGGAACTATAATTGGAAAAAAATTTATGTTGTCATTGATGTCAAACTTAATTTTTGAGATAGTTGCTACTTGAGTAGAGGGCCATATCAAGATGGTTGATTAAGAATATTTGAGAAGAAGAGGAAGGTTAACTTTAGTGGCTAATATTCACTAATTGGCTAAACTCATTCATCGAGGACCCTATATTTGGCTTCTTCTTTTTGCACTTTTGTTGTTTCCATGTCACGTACACTTTACCAAAATTGGGTCCCATGTTTAGCTTAATTGCCAAAAATAATATCGAAGTTTTTACTTTTTACTGATGACTTTGTCAATGAAATCTAATTTTTCTATCTAGTAAATTAAATATTTTTGCCTACTATTTTTAAGGCTTGTCTTCATTGATGGTCATATTTGTCAATATTTGGTAAAAATGTAAGTTCCACTACAAATTACCTATGTAGATTTTACACATGTCTCTATTCTAAAGACTTTTTATCCTTTCTCACTTTCCTATGAAATAGATTTGATTAGGGACACATGTCTTTACTTTGGGAACATTATTTAAAACATGATATCCATTTAAAAGTTTGGCTTGAAATAGGATTTAGGAAATTGATGTAGGATCATCTGATGGTTAAACATAGTAGTGGTGCTTCCCCTAAACCACCATTTAATAATTTGGAGGCAAACTCTAATTATATAAGTGGGAAAAATTTAACCTCTAAGTTTGATAATTAATTAAGCTCCATATAATAATAATGATAAAATCATTATCTTTAGGTATGTGTACTTTTCCCATGATTTTAATTAATAATGAAAGATTTGACAAGATTTTATAGAATTTTCATATGATCGAAAAATAGTCACTAATAAAATTAAAAAATCTCCCACATAAAAAATATTTGCAAATAGAAATTATTTTTTTCCCCTGAACTAATGTTGCATTTTCCAATATTTTATACATTTTCCTAAAGGTGGGTTCCTTAAAGTTATCCCTAAAGAAGAAATAATAAAAGGACCTAGAGGAAAGGTTATTTTATGTGAAAGTACAAAGGACACTTGATCAGTAAGACCTTGACAAGTTAATTTGGTTGTTTGGTCATAACACTAAGTGGATAAAATAGTTGTACTAAAGCCTAGAAGGAATGATCAATGAGAGACCAAATGCTTAGGATTGACTGAGAAAAGGAGTAGAAGATTAAGGAACTAGAAGTATATGATGAGTGATGCTAGTGTTGACTGAGTGATAGTGGAAGCCAAATAGAATGTAGCGTCAACTAAGGGATAAATCAATTGAGTATCAAAAATTTTGTCAAATAGAATAGTTAGTACTGATCAATTAATTTAGTGATAACTAAGTGTTAGAAGATAGTGATGATCGAGGACTAGCATTTGATAGTTTTTGAAAAAATCTTGATTTCCATCTAACACAATTGAATTCTTGGAATATGGAAAGTATGTTGAAAATAATGACGGATGACTTAGAGCATTTAATGCAAGAGAAACCATTTTTTTGCACTCCTAGGCATGGAATCAAAGAGAAGTTTTAAGAAGTGTTTAGACGGGGACAAGAAGAAGAAAATGATGGGAGGATTTGATAAACCTTACTAAACCCTAAGATCTATGCTGATGTTGTTGATATAATTTAGAATAACTAAGAGGGGGACAAGTGAATAAGTTATCCAAGGTTCTCAAATACAAATTATTATTTTTAGTACTTAACAAGACTCATACATATATATACTTATCATGTATCTGTAATGACCCACCAAGGGAGCCAAAGAATTAACCTAGAATTTCACTAAGTTTGGTAGCTTTAAAAAAAAAAAAAAAACATGAAAGTAAATACCACATTTAACTTATGCACAATAATGGAAGTAATAGAAATGTCCATCTAAAAGTAAACATAACATACATAACAGATTACATTCTTTAAAGATCCCTTAATGTTGAATTACATCCAAATTAACTAACATACATGAATCCATCTAGTACAACAACCACATGAAATAATAATGATAAGTCCAATGTTTATACATTACATTTCAAATGCTCAATCATCCACTATACATGTCACAGGGTATGACAAGCTCAAATGAATATACATATGTAGAATAAGGTACATCATCCTATTCTAATTCATGATACATCAAAGTAACAATAATTACATGATATAACATCATAGAAGATCAAACAAAATAAACTAAGTGCATGGTTCCTCCCAACAGTTAATAGAATCATTAGACCATCGTGGATCCTAACCATCCCTCCGTGCGTAACATTCCAAATCACCAAAGAGGTCATCAGTATTAACATAGTAGGAATGTCACTGCTAACATATACAACATCATATGTAGAAAGTAATCTAACATGCAAATATAAGCATAAGATAACATCATCTAACGTATGCTAATCATCAATGAAAGGATACATATCCACCATAACGAAGGACACATCAACCACCATGTGTCAATGAATCTCAAATGATAAGAGTGGAAAATACACTACCACCCGACCGCATGGTGCCTAAGTGGTCCACTCCCACCCTGCTGAGGAGATAATCTCAAGTTCCAAATAGGCTATCCAAAATCACATAGCACAAATCTCTATAAGTCTAGGAATCCTAAAAGTATACTAACTCAAAGGTTCCAAACACAAAATCGACATCTAATCCCAAAGGCACACAATGACATGTAGGAACCTACTATAAAAGCGAGAAAGTGTCATCACATTTATCACATACAAGTTACCCTGGCAGTGAGGTAAACTCCATGGGTCCATACTGATGAGGCATACTATGGAATGCAAGGTCGCAACCATGCGTTCTCACTACTCCCATCCTTGCCTGTACAAGAACTCAATGCATGGGTGAGAAAAAAACACTTATCTTTTTAGGTTCATTTAGTTAGTATTAGGTGTGAATGTTATCACTTATTAATCCAACTTACAATGAGTTACCCTGGCAGCCTCTTAGGGCCCCGGCCCCCATTGCAAGCCACTTCCCGTCACTACATGTAGATATCCTACCCTAAGCTCATGGAATCATAAATCTCAAAATCACAAAAGATAATCCATAATAAAATCATCAAATATGCATAAAAGCATCAAATCTCCATGAGCAAACATCCATAGAAAATCATGACCACAATAGCTCTCTATTGGCAACTAAAGCATCACTAATAATCAAAGTATCCAATGGTTCTCAATAACCAAAATATATCTCATCATACTGATCAAAGACTTCAAAAATGGTTGAGTCAAACATGTCACATCATGGCATCATCAAGAATAAATCCACATTACAAACCCATCATGGTGACTAGAAAATAACCAAGGATAACTGATCAATGACCAAAAATGGTTAAGTCAAGTGTCTCATACATAAGAATCTCAACTATATAAATCAATAATTACAAACAATACATAGAGCATTCCATCACATAACCATGGTTGGGTTTATAAAGATCGAGATTAAAACATCATCATGATATCACAATCACATAACTCCCAAGCCTCTAGTAGACGTCTTATAACTAGTCAACACTAGTCAACCCAAAACTCAAAACAATAGCATAAATAATACACAATGCAAACACATGTTTTGGTTTTGCTAAATTTACAAACTTGAATTTAAATGCAAAAGTCTCGGTTTACATTTCCCAATTTAAATATCAAGTGGAGAAATTTCACGTTTAAACTAACCCATGTTTTTGTATTGGTAGATAAAAGTTTCTCCCAAAAAACCATTAGACTCAATTTTCTAAATGTTTTAAATGTCTCTTATATTCCCATTTAGACCCCCATCATTTTCAAAATAATATTTGAAATTCTTTTCATATTCATCTTTCTAAAATAAAGGCTTATATTGAACCCATATTCAACAATATAAAATAACTTGTTATTAAAGAATTACTCTTTAAATTCCAAATATCTATTAATATATCAATTATTTATTATTAATAATGTATATATACATACACACACACACACACACACACACATATATACATGTATATATAATTATTAAATTATAGACAAATTATATAAAAAAAATCGAATAAACATTTGACAACACACGACAAGTTTATAACCGTTGACATATATATATGTCTGACTCGCAAATCGCAGGGTACACTGCAGACCGCAGGTACGCTGCGGTACCATAGTTTTCTTTCGCATTACTACCGGTTGGAGTGGGAAACACGTCCCCCCGCCCATTCAAATTTATAATTATAATTACATTTTATTAAAATGCATTCCTCAATCGCAATTCATCATTCGCTCGCTATGAATTATGCGACATTTGACTTTTTTTAATGAAATATATATATGGATATATGCATATGTATATATGTATATATATATGTGTGTGTGTGTATATATATATAAGTATACAGAGTTTAATCAAATATCACAGCATATAGACATATATATATATATATATATATATATATATATATATATATATATATATATATATATATATATATATATATATATATATATATATATATATATATATATATATATATATATATATATATATAGTTATATTTATATGTATATATATGCATATATGTATTCAAATTTGGAAATATAAACATATATAAATTCTAGTTCTCAAAATTTTCCTATAAGTCTTTGATCTCAAATTTTTTTTTCAGTAATTAATCTAATGGGTTTGACTATGAATCTAAACCCTAGTCCTGTGTTCTTTTCAGATTGATGCATATAAATTTCTCAAATGAATTAAACTAATCATACTGAGAATGCATACAATAAAAATATGAAATTCTTCAGAAGACATATGGAAGACACGAAGAAGACAAGGAATGCAAGATGCAGAAATAGCATAAGTAAAATCACAAGAATCTACTTAGATTCTGATGCTAATTCGCTCTTCCTTAGAAAACCCACAAAGAAAGCTCCCTTCCTCAGAGCTCTCAAATCCTCCAATGCTCCAATTGCACTCCAAACGCTATGTCTAAGCTTCTAGGAATGCCTAAATATAAAGAGCTCTCAGGAAACATCTAGAATGCTTCTAGAAACAGCTAGAAGGTGTCACCAACTAAGCATGTGTCTTTTCCAACCTTCTAGATAAGCCATAGGGTTGTAGACACCATGTGCTTAATTGATGCACTAACCCTCAAGTTTTTGACATAAGAGAAATAGAAAAGTGTGTTAACTCCCATGCAAGCTTATAACTCCAATTTACTTTTTATATAATTTCTATTTAAATATTTATAACTTTCATTTTAATTTTTATAACTTTTATTATTATTATTTATAATTATTATTAATTTTAATTTCTAATTTTCTTTTATTTAATTCTTTTTCCTCAATTAATTCACATTTAATTAATTATAATCAAAATATCAAAGATCATGATATTATATATTAATTTTCTCAAATAATTAATTTATTAATTAAATCTATTTATTAAGACTTAATTAATAGAAAATTCACCATAGACCTCCAAGATAAAATATGAAAACCCATCATAGAGCAATTCACACAAAATCAATCTAAAGGGTTAAAAATCACGAATCATGTCATCTAACACATTCGGTGGGTAAAATATCCAGATACTTGTCCTACCTCACCAGGACAATTGGCTTAAGGGTTTGGGATTTGGACTTGAGAATTTATCTCCCTTCTCTTATCATTGAGATAGTATAATAAGGTACGCTCATCCTAGCAATTCAGGGAAGTCAATACCCGATACCTGCAACCTATAGAAATACCATGCATGTACATACAATATATAATGCTAAGCTAACTAGACTATGGCAGGAAGTGGTGCATTGTGTAGATCCCAACTAAGCAGGTGACTACCACTCCCTTCCTTAACCATATCAAAAATGCCATACAATAAGAAAACATGCACACCATACACATGCAAGTATGGGGTAAGTATCCATAATAAAACACATGAGATAATAAACCATCTAACTAATCATCAACAATAACTAAAAGCAATGTAATGATCATCAGGTATGCATGAAATGTAAAGTCTAAATGATCTCATCATGTACCAACTGAATCCATAACATAATGTCTAATAGTCTCAAAACAATACCACTCCATCAACCATAAAACTAATCTATCATAGTCTGATAATAAAAACAACAATGTCCAAAAAATGATGTGAATGAGGGCAAGAACTACATCCACCCCCCCTTGGGTTAGGCTTACTCCTGGAAGCCTACAAATAGGTAGGGATATAACTCCCGCAATCTAGTTGCATCCTCCCATGTAGCTGAAGAATCATCAGTAGGGTCCCATTGGACCCTTACCTGCTCGATGGTTTGACCCCTGAGGGTCAACTTCCGTTGCTCTAGAATACGAACCGGCTCCAAAGCTAGCTACTCGTCCTCTACCTGCAACGCATTCCATTCAAGAAAATGTACAATATCAAGAATATACTGCCAAAGGACTGAAATGTGAAAAACATCATAAATGCGAGCTAGGCTGGGCGGTAGAGCAAGGCAGTAAGCAACTGGGCCAATCCTCTCTAAAACCTTGAATGGTCCCACAAAGCGAGGTGCTAGCTTAGAACCCTTTCCATATCGGATCAAACTCTTTCATGATTGCACTCTCAAGAAATCCTTATCACCCACAGAAAACTACTTATCAGTCTTATGAGTATCAGCATACTTCTTTCGCCTATCCTGTGTGGTAGTCAAGTGCTCATGAATATGCACTACTTGTTGCTCTGTATCACAAAGCATCTCAGGACCCAATAGGATGCGATTCTCAAGACTATCCCAAATCAATGGTGTATGAAAAAGACGTCCATATAATGCCTAAAATGGTGCCATGGCAATAGAACTATGATACCCGTTGTTGTAAGAAAACTCCACTAGGTAGAGATAGTCCTCCCAATGTGTTTGCCTATCCATCACATACATCCATAACATATCCTCCAAAACCTGATTTACCCTCTCTGTCTGACCATCAGTCTCTGGATGATATGCCGAATTGAAGTTTAATTGTGCTCCAAGCTCATGCTGCAATGATGTCTAGAATGCAAATGTGAATACAGGATCCCTATCAGAAATGATCTTTCTAGGAATACCATGTAATCTCACAATGTCACGCATGAAGACATTAGCTACAGAAGTTGTTGTGTAGGAAGACCTAATCGATGAAAAATGTGCCACCTTAGTCAACCAATCAACGGTGATCATGATAGCATCATGACATTGAACTGTCATAGGTAATCCTACTATGAAGTCCATGGAGATAATATCCCACTTCCAAGAAGGAATGAGATTTGGCTGCAAAAGTCCAGCTAGGTGCTGATGTTCTGCCTTAACTCTTTGACACTCAAGGAACCTAGCCACAAAATCAGCAATGTTTCGCTTCATCCTCGACCAAAAGAAAAAACATCTCAAATCAGCATGCATCTTCTTTACACCTGGATGTGCTGAGTAAGGTATACGATGGGCTTCTGCTAGAATCAAGGTGTGAAGCTCATCCAAAAATGGCACATATATCCTCCCAAAATGTCTTAAAAGACCATCTAATTCTTGAATGTAACCTACAAACCTACCTTCCAAAGACCTTCTTGAATCAATCTCTCTACACACTTCCTAATACCAAGAATCTGTAGGAAGTGCTCGAAGAATCCGACTCCTCAACTCTACACTAAGAGTCATCGATGATACCACATGTCTCCTGTGACTCAAAGCATCTGCCACCACATTCTCCTTACCTTGAATGTACTTAACCTCAAAATCATACTCCCATAGAAACTCCATCCATCGCCTCTGGCGAGCATTCAAATTAGGCTAAGTAAAAATGTACTGAAGACTATGATGATCACTATGTAGCTCGAATCTGTTCCCCAACAAGAAATGTCTCCACCTTGTCAAAGCATGAACTACTACTACTAACTCAAGATCATGCATAGGATAATTTAACTCATGATCCTTGAGCTTATGTGATTCATATGCAATCACCTATCCATTCTGCATCAACACTACCCCAATCCCTTCAAGAGAGGCATCTGTACACACCATGAAATCACCTTCTGGATCAGGTACAGCTAAAATCGGTGCATTGGTCAAAAGCTCCTTGAGCTTCTAGAAAACTTCCTCACATTTCTCAATCCACACAAACTTCTTTCCTTTCCTCTGAAGAGAAGTGATAGGATGTGCTATCCTAGGGAAGTTCTGGACAAATCTACGATAATAACTAGCTAGGCCCATGAAACTTTGAATCTTTGACACATTAGTCGATGTAGGCCAATCTATTATCACTTGAATCTTTGCAAGATCCACTGAAATACCATCACCTAAAATAACATGCCCTAAATACTGAATCTTTGATTTGAAGAATTCACACTTAGCTGCATTAGCATAAAGTTGATTGTCTCTCAAACATTGCAATACTAACCATAGGTGTTCCTCATGCTCTTTCTGAGTCTTAGAATATATCAATATGTCATCAAGAAAAACAAGTACAAACCTGTCCAGCTAAGATCAGAACACACCATTCATCAAACTCATGAAAACTGATGGAGCATTAGTCAACCCAAAAGGTACCATTGTGAACTCATAATGCCCATAGCGAGTTTGAAAAGTGGTCTTGTGAATAACTGCTTCCTTAATGTGAAGCTGGTGGTATCCTGACCTAAGGTCAATCTTGGAGAATATTGTACCTCCCTTGAATCAAACAATACTAAAAGATATATACCTCTAATAGCACCTATGGTCTCAACCACTATTCCCTGATGATCTGCCTAATGCTAATCAACTGCTACAAAAACTCTATGAGCTCTACCTGCATCACCCACTGTAGGCTCTAAAACTATAGGTCCAGGTCCTGAAAACTAAGGTGCTTGTTGTGGACACTGAGCTGCATAATGTCCAATCTGACCACATGAAAAACATTCTATATTTCTGCCAGATCCTCTACCCATAGGTGGTACATTTGATTGCTGACGACTGGTCCTGCTAACAAAAGACTGGCTACTCTGAGCTGGCTGATTGGACTGATTTTGCTTATTGCATTGAGCATTGCAGTTGTTCTTGGTGTTAGAACCTTTTCCACCACATTGAGCCTGAGAATTCGATCCCTTCTGTTGTTGTGTCTACTGAGACTGCTACTAATACTATTTCCCCTTAGAGAAAGAAAACTTTTGTTACCACCTAAATTTTAGTTGCCTTTAGATCCTGATGCTGTCAATGCTCCTACAAAACCAACTTGACCAAGGTTGACACTTTTCTCAACAAGGATAGCTCGATGTACCACATCCTTGAGGGTTTTTGGCTCAAATACCTTGACACCCCCAATTATACGGTTATTCAAACCCTTAATAAAATGTTGTGTCAACTAAGCTGAATTTTCACTGAACCCTGAAAAAGACATGAGCTCATAAAAATTATGCTCATACTCGGTCACTAACAAATTATACTATCTAAGATAATGAAATTCATCATCCCTTTGCTATTTCCATTCCTTTGGTAGGAATCGGTCACAAAAACTCTCTAGGAATAACTGCCATGTGGCACTGCTCATATCGATTCCCAGCTTCTTCTCCTCAATCGTCCACCAAGTGGCTCCAAAATTCTCTAAATTAGTGATCACAAATCTTGCCTTAACATTGCTATCAAACTCCTACATGGAAAAAATCCTATCAAGGGAAATAAGCCACTACTCAGCCACATAACTAGAACCTTGCCCATTGAAAGGCCTGAGCTTGGATCTTGAAATATCCTTCATCTGAGTGGACATAATGGACCTCTGACGATCCTTCTGAGGACTTCTAGATCTGGGTCTATGTTCTTTTTCTGTCTGATGCACTTTGGGCTACTCTTGAATAGGAGGTAGACGATCTAGAATAGTCTATATCATCTGTTTCAAACCAACCTCTTCAAACTCAGCTTGGTCCTCTCTACGGCTCTCTTCCTGCTGCCTACTAGAGTGCTCTTCCCTACTCTCTACATGAGTCGATCCTTCATGGGCAGACTCATGGACACTGATAGCTCTGCCACGACCATGGCCTCTAAAAAAAGACCTAGTCCCAGATACCATCCTACAATAGTACAAAGTACTATTACAATCACACGTTGCAATAGACTAAGTTCAGTTCTATGTTTAGGTTTAAGTAAAATTTCCAATTTTGAAACTAAGTGTTGAAGTATAAAAAATATGCAAGTAACATTTCAGGTTCTGTTTCAGTTCACCTAGTTTCAAGTTCGAAAAGATACACTTAATAGTTCAAAGTTCTAGTTGTTGCAAAATACCGAGAGCTCCCAATGTAGAAACTTGTGCTCTGATACCAAATGTAATGCACCACCAAGGGATCCAAAGAATGAACCTAGAATTTCACTAAGTTTGGTAGCTT
Source organism: Cupressus sempervirens (assembly GCA_028749045.1). NCBI lineage: Eukaryota > Viridiplantae > Streptophyta > Pinopsida > Cupressales > Cupressaceae > Cupressus > Cupressus sempervirens. The sequence continues at coordinate 698,303,871 of CM053790.1, forward strand.
TTTTTTATTAAAAAAACATGAAAGTAAATACTACATATAACTTATGCACAATAACGGAAGCAATAGCAATGTCCATCTGAAAGTAAACATAACATACATAACATATTACATTCTTTAAAGATCCCTTAAATTTGAATTACATCCAAATTAACTAACATACATGAATCCATCTAGTACAACAACCACATGAAATAATAATGATAAGTCCAATGTTTATACGTTATATTTCAAATGCTCAATCATCCACTGTACATGTCATAGGGTATGACAAGCTCAAATGAATATACATATGTAGAATAAGGTACATCATCCTATTCTAATCCATGATACATCGAAGTAATGATAATCACATGATACAACATCATAGAAGATCAAAAATAATAAACTAAGTGCATGGTTCCTCCCAATAGTTAATAGC